>WHYT01014442.1:284783-301525 GCA_009806455.1 Tetrax tetrax | reverse complement strand
GGGAAGGGAAGGGAAGGGAAGGGAAGGGAAAGGAGAGGGGAAGAGGGGTGGGGAAAGGAGGGGCAGGGAGGAGAAGAAGGAGAAGGAGAAGGAGAAGGAGAAGGAGAAGGAGAAGGAGAAGGAGAAGGAGAAGGAGAAGGAGAAGGAGAAGGAGAAGGAGAAGGAGAAGGAGAAGGAGAAACCTCTACAAACAAATATTTAGAATTAGAGTGCCCAGAACATGGGGGACATGACAAGTACTCTCTCAACCCAGTTTGGGTTGGAAGGGACTTTTAAAGGTCATCTAGTCCAACCACACTGCAAGGAGCAGGGACATCTCCAACCAGATCAGGTTGCTCAGAGCCCTGTCCAACCTGGCCTTGAACGTTTCCAGGGATGGGGCATCCACCACCCCTCTGGGCAACCTGTTCCAGTGTTTCACCACCCTCATAATAATTTTTTTTTTTCCTTATGTCCAGACTGAATCTGCCTCCTTCTATTTTAAAACCATTAACCCTCGTCCTGTCACAACAGGCCCTGCTGAAGAGTTTCTCTCCATCTTTCTTAGAAGCCCCCTTGAGGTACTGGAAGGCTGCTATAAGGTCTCTCCAGAGCCTTTTCTTCTCCAGGCTGAACAACCCCAGCTCTCTCAGCCTGTGCTCATGGGAGAGGTGCTCCAGCCCTCTTATCATCTTCATGGCCCTTCTCTGGACTCTCTCCAACAGGTCCACGTCCTTCTTATGATTGGGACTCCAGAGCTGGATGCAGTACTCCAAGTGGGTCTCACAAGACCGGAGCAGAGGAACAGAATCACCTCCCTCGACCTGTTGGCCACACTTCTTTTGATGCAGCCCAGGATGCGGTTAGCTTTCTGGGCTGCAAGTGCATGTTGCCAGCTCATGTTTGCATTCATCCGATCCCCCTGTTCCTCAAGAACTATTAATAACAAATGTTATGCTGTTCAAAAAAGCTTTTCTGTGATAACAATTTTAGACAAAACCAGACTTACTGGTTATTGTTTTCATCCTTCCAAATCACATTATTCCAGAAGGTGCAGCTTTCCTGTCCTTTATGTAAATGTTACTGTGACACATAATTCCATGCCAAATTATAAATACCATCTAAAGAGTGCAGAACGAATTACTGAATGTTGTTAGCCCACCAGTAATGTGTGAGACAGTTGCCATATTTCTGTCTGGAAGTTCTCAGCGAGATGTACGCCCAAATGTTTGGAAATAATGGAAAACTAGGAACAAAAAAACCCCCGAATTCCACACAAATCAACTGTCAGAGAAGAAAAAACCAAGTTGTGTCCAGGAATAACAGCAGGTCTGTAAACTGAGTTATATCGAACCGAATGGGATTTTTCCTACTGTCATTTCACAGAAATCTCTCATGTTAACTGTTGTGAAAAGTAGTTTATGTGCACTAGATCATCTTTTTTTTTTTCCAATAATAGTAATGGCATTGATTCTATGTCTCCCTTTACTCAATCGAAGATCCTAGTACACATAGTTGGCCAGATAGCCTCTATATTTCATTTAAAATACGAAAGACTTGTTTTGCTCTCATGGTCCTCCCCATATCTTCCCCAAAATTGATGGAATTACATGTAAGCATGAAGGGCAAGAATAATGCCTACTTGTTAAAAAAATAAAAGTGAGGATTTTTTTCTACTAAGAAAAGGACTAATAATCTATTTTTGTTTTTATTCTTCAGTCTTTAAGGAAAAAAAATATAGCTAAGCTGATTTAAATTAAATTTTACAAAGCATATGCTCCTGGGCAGAAATCTTATAAATCCACTTTCAGCCCAAAGCACATTTTTATGGTTGAACTATAATAAACCACTCAGAACAAAGATTCCACTGAAATTGCTTACAGAATATAGTAGCACGAAAGGTATTATTGCTATAAAGCTTCACAGTAATGTTTGAATTTAGTTGACAGAACCAGCGGGGCCATTTTTATTTAGTTTGACCTCTCATCACAAGAACCTACTAGAATCTCATGCTACAGAGAATAAAACACAGTCAGAAATTCAAAGCAGAATAATGATTAAAATAATAAAGTGGAGACCAGGGTATCCCAAAGCTATAATACCTTTGATACATGAATGTTGCTATTCTGAGTGTCTTGGCACAGGGAAAAAGTGAAAAAAGGGAACCATTTATGAAGTAAGTTCCTGTTCATCAACAGTTAAAAGCCAAGGTGATTTGCGATGGACGTGGCTTTATTACAAACTTAATTTAGCAGATGCCTGTTAGTTTACAGTGAAGCTCAGTTTGCAAAATAGGGTAATCTGTGTAATGGTTACACAACATAATGTTGCATGGCAATGCAGAAATATACCAACAGGACAATAGGCGCCAAGGATAGCTTAAAAAAAAAATCCTAAATAGGAGAGAAGGTTGGGCATTATCTGACGATTATGTTAAGAGCATGCTAAAGGACTAATGATAGCTGTTCACTGTTGAAATGAAATGTGTACATAAAAAATTCCCCATGTAGATGCCTCTGTGTCCTTTGGGTGAGTTGCCAAGTTATTTAATGACCTAGTTACTCTTGTACCAAATCCAAGGTATGGTCTCTATTTCATGTAAGAGAAATATGCTGGCTACTAAAATTGGAAGATCTTTTTCTGCCTTATCTAATAGAAGCATCTTAGTCTGGCTCTTGGGAGGGGGCTAGGGTCACACTGGAAAAGGTATCAGAGGGAAAACGTAGACCATGTGGCTGCATTCAATAATCCCCTATGCTTGCTATTCTCCAAATTAGAAACAGCGCAACTGGTACAGGTCCAAATATCAACAGCAGCAGCTTGAACATAAAAGGCCTGTCCTGCATCTCAAATATAGCAGATCTTTGCTTTGGCCTCAGCACACCACCATAGTCAAGATAAGACAGTGTCTATTTCTGTAATCCTTGCTACATGCAAAGAAAAGTGCTGAAGCTGGGTGAAATTGGCCCCGAGCAATGTCTTACACATCATACTAAAAGCTACAGATCTTGTGATCGCAATCAATTTTAGTTAAGGAGCTATGTTTGAGGTAGCTCACACGCATAGTTGGAAAGGAAAGACAAGAGAGAAGGGGATGGTAGGGAATCTTATAGAGGATGCTGAGGTGTATGGAGGGATATGATTTTGTCGGCACATAGCAGCTTTTAGTAGAAAGACAGGTTCCGACTCTCTGATGTGATATGAAGTAGGAGAGACACAAGTTTGAGTAGGTGGAACTTGAATGATAACTCAATCAAGATGAAAGGAAGGGATATTTTATTAGCTTCATGTCTAAAGAATCTTTCAAACTGTCAAGAAAATGAAAATGGCACAAGATATGGGCAAATAAATCTCAGAGAAGATGTACCAATGTCATGTCCTTAACTGAGAACCAAGAAGGATTGGGGGATCAACAGGTTCTCAAGCAAAAAAAAGCATGAAGTGAGACAGGAAGGGGCTGTAAATAATGTATGAATCTTTGAATAGCTTCTCTCCTTTCTATTATTTCAAAGGGCTCTGAAGTACCATACAGCAAAAAGAGTTAAATAACACAATGATGATGCAGGAAGGCTGCTTGGCCTTCTGTGAGTGCTAATAAGTCAATGCACCTGTGAAATGAATGATAGTGAAGGAAGAGGACGGTTGGTGCCTGCAGGATGAAATCCTAATCCTTCATTAGGGGCAGAGCTAGCCACTTCTGTTTTCCTGATCGGTGAGCCAGAGAAAACTGCTGGTATGATAGGAACTTTAACCACCCATGGATGACAATTTAAAACCTACTCCAACCAGTAAGATATCTCTGTCCTTGCCATCAGCACTTATGGCTCCTTTGAGGGAATTCTTGGCACTACAGATAGTGGCAATTCATATGGAAGGATTTCAGGCTGTTACCATCTCATTCAAATACCTCAATTGCTTTAATTTTTTTTCTATCCAGCTCTCAGAGAAAGAGAAGCCATAATATCTCTACATAGCTAATTACTTTTCTCTGAAAGTGTATTTGACCACCTTGGAGGTTTGCTGTGTCAAGTAAAAGAAAAAATTCAGATCTTGGCTTGAGTCAACAATATGTGCAGCCAGAATGCAAAATCTAAACCACAAGTTATTCAAGTTATTCAGACATCCTCAATGTGCATGATTACTCTCAGAATCACCAATAGGCTTCTTGCATGATTTCTGATACCTCTAATTCTATTTAGGAATTTCTGGGAAAAGACTATGGAGGTAAAAAATTTCCTTCTTGGTATTGACAGATGGAAGTGGGATCTTTAAAAAGTGTTCTGAGCTGTCAACATGTTTATTTTATTTACAACATATGTTCAAATTTATCTAAGGTGTTTTTCCTCCTATCTGCTTCATATAGATACAAAATGAATCAGCAAAAACTGGGGATAATCACACCCCTACACATCAGATACCTTTCTTTAACAAGTTTTCATATTTTGGAAAGGATGTGGTGGCTGAGATGAAGCATGTGTACAAGAACAATGAGGTCCTAGTCACAGTCTGTAGCTCCTATTTTCGTAGCCTTTAAAAGCTGCTTCCTCACCATCCCAAGCACAGGATGAAGAAGCAGCAGTGCGCAGTGAGAGAACAAGTTTCTGAAGAGACATGAGTGTAAGTGGGCACGTAAAAAGTGATCAGCTGCTCTTTGCTGGGGCTCTGCATGGCCAGAGCTGATTCAGAACATGCTGCAGGCTGGCAGGAGGCACCAACTGAATCCAGGGGGTCTCTGCAAAAACCCTGGGAGTGGGTTTCCCAGACTCCTTGGCACGGCTTGTTTTTTTCACATGTTCTCTACAAGCCTAAAATGCAAAACCCTCAAGGCCTTTGTCTTCTGAATATTCCTAAGGTTCATCCTCTGACCGTAGGGGAAAGCTCTTTGATTAATCTCTACATTTGTAAAGCTTTTTGAGATACTTTCAAGAAATACTGAGATCATCTGCTGTGCTTAAAGGCAAAGATTCAATGAATGTGTGTCCGAAAAACAAGCATTTAAAATCCCTGAATTTCCACTGCAGATGGCTAAAACATGCTTGTAGACACTTTCTCTCATTATATGAATATTTGAACACTTTGAAGAAGGATATTATTGAGAACATGCCATAATCAGAGTATATTTTAATGCCATAAAAATCTTCACAGAATCTGCGGACTGCTCCAGAGGTTTCTTAAGTAGAAGAAAAGAAGATTTCAGTCTTTGGGAAACAAAAATATATACCTGCTTGCTTCATTGGGTATTTTTGTTCTTTCTTTTTTTTTTTTTTACTAATTAAAATGGGAGGAACTTCTGCTATCTTCTCAGATATTTCCCTTGTTTTGCATTGTGCACATTTAGGAATGGGAACTCCTTGCACCCACTGACAGACTGATTGGGAGGCTGTATTCAAAGCAAACCCTCTAAAAAGCACAGCTGACCCATTTTGTAGCTCTGCTCAGGATATCCAGTCCTCTTTAGGGGTGTGATTTAGATTGTGAATGTTCCCAGAACAAGAAATTATGCAACATGCATATGCACTCATTCACCCCAATCTTCCACTTGCTGTATCTCAGTTTCTTCTCTACATACGCCTTTTCTTGTCTCAGGGAAACAGGGAAAGCCTCTCATTAACAGCTATTTAATCCTGATCCTCTTCCACCAGTAAAGCACTGATAAAGCCACATTACAGCAAATTAGCATCTGAGCTTTTTATTATGATTAACAAGGTGAAGTGAAATTGTGGTGGGAAGACAATGTTATACTTTGTGTGGTCATCAGTGGTGCAACAGAAAGAACCAATATCGGTCACAGAAAACAGCTGACTAACTTTTCAGCTTGAAATCCTGATGAATAATAAGGCTTTTCATGAGTGCTTGCAGGTCCATTGTCCTCTACAGCTCAAATTATTGCCTTCCTCCTCCCCTCCACTGCCTGGCTGCAGCCGGATGAGAAACGATAACACTAATCTTTGTTTTGTGAATCTTTGTTATTCTGTAACTCGATTCATGTCACAGGAATCAAACATCTTTAAGAAAATCTCAAGAGAAATGAATATGACCCTGGCGTACTCTGAAACCCGTTTGGTGGGTACAAGGGCATATGGCTACCAGCCACCGAGGGTCAGGTTGCACCACTGTGAAAAAGAAGGAAGGAGACAAAAAAAAAAGACATGTTACAAATGAACTCTCACAGAAATACTCTTTCCTTGTCTGTAAAAAATGATCATGGAATGAAACTGGTTTGGAAGAGAGAATGGTGATTTATTCATTAGGCAGATTTTGGCACAGAAATCCTGGCCCAGGTACAAGAATGCCAAACCCCTTCCATGACAGAAACGCCAGCGGAGGGCGAGGGCTGCCTCCATGTAACCTCATCCTGTCAACACGCCTTCCTGGCCCCCAGGGCAAATGTTCTCTCCTCGACCCCAGAGACGGGACTTTTTCCTTCTCTCTGGCCCCAGGTATGCAGGTACAGAAAGTCACCTTTCCTTTTGCCAGGAGTCAAGTATAGGACAGTGCAGACACGTCTCTTCACCAAACATGGCTTCATAGATGGGGTGAGAGCACGGCCAGAGGCTGCTAAGCGCAGAGGACATCTGCCCATTGATCCCAACAGCCCTCCTTGCAGCTCGAGTATTTGAATGCACATGCTGAAGGCAGCACAGCTTCCTTGCAGTGATGATCTTCGAGATCATAGAATAGTTTGGGTTGGGAGTGACCTTTAGAGGTCATCTAGTCCAACCCCCTGGATAAGGACGTGTCAATCCAAACCAGCCTTTCCCAAGGATGAGTCCAGGAGAAATTGCTTGGCTTCAAGGCAACATTTTTGTCTGTTACTCAAGGAACCAGAAACTTGCAAGCTCTGAACATATTTCTGAAATAAATTACCTAGCTTTTTTCCCTTTACAGAACAAAACTTCATCAGAATTTCCATCTTGCAGGAAATATTGTTATTTTCCTTTTTCATTGGGGAATTTAATAATTTGATAATAATTTAAGCACCTGAAAAAGAACACTGAAATTCCCTAGGAGACAGAAATTTTGAATTTAGCCAGCCTTGTTCACCTTTCACGCTCCAGCCTCTTGCAGCAGCTGAGGCAGAGAAACTGCAGAGAATAACTTCTGTCATTGCACATTTCATTCACAACAGAGCAACTCCTTTCTGTGCAGTGACTGAAAGAAAAAGCCTGTAAATAAAGAGCAAGTGACCAAGTGGCTAATGACATTACCATAATGCATATGAGGAGTGGATCTGTTAAATGTACCACGTTGTACTTACTTCTGGTGTTGCTTCATCCCTTCTGAGTACTGGTCTTTGCAATCTTAACATTTTAATTTGGGCGTACTTTGTGCTTTTGGAACAGTGATTTGAAAGTGCACTGTATAATCTAAAAGGATTTAAAGCCATTCCATTAAGATACAAAGAAAATGAGAAAGAAAAGTAATTTTTTTTTTTTGCAGTAGGGACACAGCAATGCATGCCTTTAAGTTAAGGCCTGCATTTGTGGTAAGTACTACTCAAGAGTTTGTATCCAGAACTCACGATTGTGATTTTTATGGTGGAAAAATTATTAGAAAAATAGTGGTACTTAATACAGTAACACCTAAAATTCCAAAGGGGAAAAAAATTCTCCTATCGTTAAGTTTCCAGATGGCAACAAGATTGCTAGTGTGAGGACTAGAGGAGTGGTACAATTTCCAGTACTTAAAGAGCTCAGCACATTACTTTGTGGAGCCTACACAGAAAACAGACTGGTTTTACCAAGCAGTTTTGAAACAGGGGACATCTTCATTCTTTTTAAAAAAAACAACTAAATAAGCAATGTATCACTTTATATCCAATATATCCTGACTTAACAAAAAATATTCTTTTGAGATATGATGTGAGGCTTCTGAGATGTTTCATACATAAATTGGTTTCAGCTGCCTGGTATGAGATTACTGCTGCTTCTGTATTCATCTAAGCATGACTTTTGTGTTCAGTGGAAAAGGAGGAGTGTTAATTATTTACACTACTATAAATCTTTCATTACTGTGATATGGTGTCTGTAGTCCCTTTATCATTTGGAGCAGTGGAATGGCTTTTGCTATGGTAGACGCAAAATGGGATGTGACTGAAATGAAAGCTGTTCATCACTGGCTTGTGCGGGAGGCAGCGGTACACCTTGGTGTAGCAGGCCTCCAATGTCTTCAGTGATAAGCATGCCACTTTGTAAGCAAGCAGGGTGTGTGGCCAAGCTATTTACAATGCACTAAAGTAATGCAGTGTATATGGACAGCATAGAGTATGATTTACTGTTTGTCCTCTAGTAACTGTGAAGATACATCTCACATCTCATGAAGGCACTAATACTAAGCAGTACCATCATTCAAGCAGTTGCTTCACCATCAATGAAACTATCTGTGCACTTACAGTCAGGCCCATAAGTAACTGCCTTATTGGATCACGGCTTACCTTGCCTTGATATACAGGGATTTTTCAGCCTTATTTTGTATAGGATTCAGATATCACCACATTTATTACAATAAACGGGGAGTGAGATAGCAATAATAAATGAAAAAGGATAGCAAGCTTTTTGACTTGGCTTTTATCTTTACAGCTATAATTGCACAGCCTAGCTGGGTACCTAAATAATTCATGCAGCCGATAACTAAAGATAACCAGGAAAACAGAGGGAACACAGTACATTGATGCTCTCATTTATATGACGTTGTTGCCTCTGTTAGTGTGAAACTGGATCTGCCATATCCTGGGTGGTTCTCTCCTGTCCTATGTTACCCTTTTTCTCATCACTTCACAATACTACTTCTGATTTCCACTATTTTGCTATTTATTAAGGATAACCTCCCTTTCTGCAGAGGAGAGTCTCTTCTCAGACCAGCCTTAACTTCTTTAATCTTTTTCTGAACAAAGAGACTGGGTAGAGCCTCCTTCTTGGCCATAAGCATTGCTTTGGCTCAGAATCACTTTAACATGGTCCTTGGCCCTGGACACAGTGACTATTACTGAAATTGTTTTTCTCTTTTCTATGACAGATCCGTGAGACAACTTTTGCCTATATGCTAGAAACACCTCAGTATCTAGCATTTTTCTTTTCTTTGGAAAGAAAAAGTCATGTTTTCTAGCTTGAACTGTGATACTGTGATAATTTAGACTGCGTTAGTGTGATTTATCTGCAGACACTGAGAATATATGAAGCTGTATGAAACTAATAGCTGTTCTCTGTGGGGACCCGTACATTCCCTTTTTCTTTGCTTCAAAGTTATAGCAAAGTGCTGGAGCAGACTGGCTGGGGAAAGGCTGGAAGCACCAGAAGGTCCCTGAGAGCTCCCTAGGCAAGGGCTCTGTGGAGCAAGCTAAGTACCATATGCCCACCCTACCCTGGGAAGCAGGAAGGACTGGTGATGTCTTCAGCTTCCATCCAACCTGTTTTTCTGTTAGCTGAGTCTGTACATCACCTTTATCCTCTCTGCTCTGGGACTTGGAGTTCAAGATGAATTCCCAGATTTGGACATGAAAGAGAAAGCTGTCATTAATCAGCAGTTAAACTTTGCAGTGATATCTTGCATGCAAATTGTGACGGCTTTGAGGCATCCATCAAACTGAGTCCATCACTCTCAGGTACACTCTGTTATAGCACTGCTGGTTTGGCTTAGTTTAACTATAAAATAGTATAAAAGCAGATTTTTAACAGTTTACAAGTTAAACCATTAACAGAGATAGCATTTATGGCAGCCACTGGACACTGTCATCTTACTTCATCAAAGTGTATGAACTCTGATAAACTTCAGCTGGGTTTTTATTTAACCATGTATTTTCTTATAATGTCCCTTAGCACTGAAGTGTGTAAACGGACAAGGTTTCTAACAATAACGCTCTTGGTTATGTATACTCTCGTGACTTTCCTTTAACTCAGAAAATGGTCTATTAGTCTAATTCAGCTTAACTGAGAATTTTGTTTTAAAGTTCAAGTATTCCTTAAACTTTTTTAGAGTAAAATTTAAAAATAGCTACCAAGTCTTATTTTGAAAAAAAAAAAAAGTGTTGGAAATCAGCTGCATTTCACTATCATTTATGAATTAATATCCTAGAATATGGACAAAATAGAATTGATTTCTGAAAGTAGTTGAGAGACAGAAATCTTTTCATACCACTTTCAGGAGCTCTTTTGGCTGTCATCATCAGGACATCTTCCTTTATGGTTATGGAAAGGGAAATATCTTTAAAAACCTGCAATGCACCAATAACAGCTTGTTTCACAAGCAGTAAAAGAAGAAACATCTCTATTGACGGTTTGATTACTTCTTTCTTGATTTCTCAAAACTAGTCTTCCTTTTACCTTCGTTCTCTGGTAACCCTTCACAATTCAATATCGCAGGAGAATGCTTGCTCATTATTGCTGTAAATATTACCCTTGAAATTTTAATGTGAAAATCTTCCTCAAGACCTTGTGGAAGAAATCTGAACGTGTTATCTTAGGAAATTCAATGGACATACAAATTAGACTGACTGATTAGATGAATATTCGTGTGATTTCTTGAACTTTGCTGATAAAGATTTACTGCTGCTCTGTTGCTCTGTTTGACGCATTGTATCAGTGTGCCAAGGAAGAGGAACCACAGATATAGAATGGCTTTGCTTCTTATTGTCACGTTCCATAACTTGTCTATCGGTAGCTTTTACCCGTATTTTCCTTTTGCTATCACTTCTTTCTATTATCATCCTTCTGAAAAAACATTATATTGAAAAATGATTGGTTTATAATTGATTGATGACATCCTTTACTAGGACATTAAAATCCAGTGTATTCTCATAGTTTAGTCTATACATTATTTTTGTAAGAACAGAGTTTAAGTTCTGATTTTAATAGCAAAATGATGACTTGAAATGTGACCACTGGACATTTTTTCTTAGCTATTTCCAGACTTTTTCCAGTTAGAACTCTAAAGACTGAAGCATGGAAATAGTACTCAGTTGTCAGAAGTTAGCTGGCAGAATTATTGAATATTAAAAAGCATGTTATGCTCATCAGTGGTTTTTTTAATAAAGGGAAATGCTTTTCATTGTACTACAAGATTTTTTTTTACTAAGGTATAAAATAAAGTAGTTTCTGAATGTGTGTAAAAGAGTTAGGAAGAAGGTCAAATTTAATAAATATTTTTAAGTAATTCTCTGAAGCTTAGCTTGTCTTGCTTGATCAGCAGTGAGCTAACACATACTGAGAACAGTGTGCAGGTGCTTGGTAATGATCCAATATTGACTCTTTATTCTTAGAGATTACAGCTTGCTTCTTGATCATGCTTTACTTTTCCACAGGAGTAGAGACAAGTGTTGAACTTCAATTTCACCTTTGGTTTCATTACTGAAATAGAAACAGAACATTAAAAAAAGATCATCAAAGAGTGTGTAGTCACCAATGTTGTAATATTTGATTGAAGAAAAGGAACATTATTTTACAATGCAAGATAGATACAGTTGCTTTTCCTGGGAGATTTAACAGAATATTTCCTGGTTGCTTTTGGGCAAAGTGAGCACAACAGGAGCACTGGTCTTACATGTCTGTATGAATGAGTTCAGCTGAAAGCCAGATTTGTTGCTTGCAGTGTCTATATTGTTGTGCTCATTCAGGGCACTGAAAGGACCCTGGCATTTAGGGCTTTTTATGTGTATGTTGAAAACATTTGTTTCTTTCAGCACCTAGCAAATGTTACGTAATATCACATCAGCCTATGCAACGTGGTGCCATGTTGCGTAAGGCTATTACTTTTGCCCTTTGGCATGACAGAGAATAAAAATGGGATTTAAATTGTTCCCTTCGTACTTGAAATATCCCAAGGCACTTTTTAAAGTAAAATTCTAAGTTATACAAAGAAAAGCTGAGTGGGTATTAGATAACCAGCAGTATCCTGGACTTGGCAGCAAGGAACGAGGCTTCTGCTTTCTTTGCAAAGAGGGAATTCGTGGGCCAAGATGGGCCAAAGCTCCACAAGGAGCTGACAATAAGAATTATTTGAACCTCATCACACCATTTTGCACGTCTGCAATGGGAATGTTTTTTTGTGGTCAGATCTGTGTATTTTTACATATAATCAAAACACAGCAATTATTCGGATGCTGATGCAATATTAATGTATTATGTATGTATTACTTTCATAATTTGATATTATCTATTATATTTGAGAGCCATGAGTCATTAATGGATGGAGTTTATATATAACATCTTAGTCACAAGGCATAGTGCAATTATTCCAAGGAAATGAGGTAAATATGAAGACTAAGAACTACGCAGCTTGATAAAGTCAAATTTTTAACGTACAATTCCCATCACCTCCCATACCCATATTTCAGTGTAAAATTTCTGCAGTAAGAACTGAGTTCCGTGAGCTGTAGAATTTATCAAGTCTTTCTTCTGGTATCTCTTCTGTACTGTTTCTCTGTTGTCTGATGGATGAATGCCTCTTTTCCTTAAGTCTGGGCAACTGGCTCTAGGTGGCCCCACTGGAGCGGTTGTTGGATAAGATGACCTCCACGGGTCCCTTCCAACCTCAGCCATTCTGTGATTCTGTGAATAATTTGAATCTGCCACTGATTTAAAAAAAAAACTTGTACATCATTACTATTTTAGAAATGTCGTCACTGCTGTCAGCCTGAAGACAGTGAACAGCTTCCAAAGCATATGTAAGGACTCTTACAGTTAGTTGAGTGGCACAGGATCTTTTATCTCCATTCCTAGGAAGTCCAGTCCCAAGAATATATAGCATAAAAATATCAAAATAGTTGCAAAGGGATCAGACAAAGTATCTATCTATTCCTAAAACTTTTCTTCAACACTGTACATATATAGGTGCTTCAGGAAGAACTTTTTTTGATAGGGCCCCCAGAATGAAAGGTTTCTTTTTCATATACTTGTCTGGTTTCCTGGAGAACTCAGCTAAACTGTAGTTTTTGTGACTTCTTTCAGCAGTGAATCTCATAGTTCCAGCGCCTCCATAGAACCAGCTCTCATTGTTACAAACTTTGCTCCTACCATCTTCATTTGAGGGACCTTAGATTTTTCATTGAGAGGGGATGAAAACCTGATGCCTTTTCACTCTCTCCAAGGCACTTGTAACATTGTAGACTTCTATCATTTGTTGTCATGAGTTGTCTCTTTCCCAAGCTGAAGAGTTCCAGCCTACTCAGACGTCCTTGTGCCAAATCAATTACCAATCTTAGAAAATACTTGTTGTCCCCCTTTGAATCTTTCTGCTTATTAAAAAAAAAAAAAAAAAAAGAGACACAAAGAGTGAGAGAAAGAGAGAAGTGATAAGCAATCTCAGCCTCACATGGGCCTAGGCATGTGTTTCTCAGTGACAATGAGGATTGCAAACTGTACTGCTACAAATCTCTAGGTGCAAACCTAGTTACATGTCTCAGTATCAGCATACCTGCCTTTCAGACATTCCTTGAACTATTTGAAAATATAGCTGTAAATGTTTTCTGTGGTACAGAAACAATTTAAAACACAACTTTTAAATAAATGGGTGACTGAGTTTGTAAATGCCTTCCAAAGTGTCTGAGGCATAGTGATATCTATGATACTAAACTGAAAATCAAACTAATAATTCACAACGACAAAAACTAAAACATTGGCCAAGCTGTATGAACACAGATAGGAGAAAAAAAAAACTTGATTATACAAAAAGCCAACATATTGCTATCTCAATGTGTACAAACTCAAAATGGGAACAGGTTACTTCTTCCTTTAACTTATTGGATTAAATAAGGCATATGTAATCAAGAAGGGCTTTAATTTTATGTTTCAGTTTATCCTGTAGTACTACAACAAGCAATTCAAAGGCTGTACTCTTCCATAAACTGCATTTGTAGTCATTTGGTCAGAATCTAGCCTCGAGTTTCCTTTTGCTGTTGGAAGCAAAAATCTTTGCCTTGTAAGTTGACATATATAGATTGATCAATGTGCCCCAATGTTCAGTGTAACACTAGTTAATATAAAGAACAGCACTAAATGCAGTCATTAGGCACAAATCAGGTAGCCGAGTGTCCAGTTTTGTTCAATAAAAGCGATGTCTTGATAAAAGGAATTGACTTTTTGTATATGTCTATCCTAACTAATTTTATACCTATGATGAGTTTTCTGCCAGGTCTTCTGGGTGAGCATTGTAAGCAATGTCATTGTAGTCATTGTTGTTCTGGTGCCATCCATTAGTGTCATCTATTAGTGCCATAGATATCACAGGCACATGGTCTGTAACTTTAAGAGTTTATATTGAGACAAATCAGAAATGCAAATAGGAATGGAGGAGTGGGAAAGACAGGATAATAGTTATAAGAAAAACAAATGCATACAGTTCTTTAGTGCACAAGCATACATAATTAATGCACATTTGTTCTCAGTCCTATAATAATGGCTTTGGTTGTTCTTTTTCCATACTAATGAAATTCCACTGGTGAAACAAAGCAATAGGAGTTTTTTAGGATGGACATGAAAGAGAGGAGGGAAGTCCAGCATATTTCAGGAAGACCAAGAATTTGGAATTCAGACCATTTCTTTTAGAAATATAGAGCACATTTCAAAGGTTTCCTGCTTGTGAAGTGATTGATGTTCCCTAGTAAGGATTTTTTTTTTTAATTTAGAAGTCATTTTAGTGAAAAATATTGAATTATTTTCCAAAGTACTTGAGCACATGACTGCAAAAAGAGCACAGAACAGAGAACCTTTTAGTAATTTTAGTAAACTTATTTCCTCTGTCCAGTTATGCTCTTAAAAGGTTTCTGAGAGAAAAAATGAGAGGCCTAATTTTCTGTGAAGGAGACATTGGATAGAGTTGCCAGAACACTGATAAATATCATTACATTTGACAGAACAGGTCAACTAAGGATTTTAGCATGATCTTCTTGACTTCTGTGTCACAACATTAGCATCTCTCTGCTGAAACAGTCCACAAGATTTATTCACTGGGGCTGGTTACCTGTGATGCTGATTTTTAGAGTGCTGCTGTGTGTCCATGATTCACTGCTTTGAAATTAAAAACTCATTTTATACAAGACAGTCACTGTGCAAAGTGATCTAGCAAAAAGATAATGTGATGTTTCCGTTTAATAGATTGGTGCAACACGCAACGAATGCTGTGACCTTATATCTTCTATCACATGAAGATCTGAACCCTAAGAATAAGAAAGTATACGAATCAGACATGAAGAACAGACAGATGCAATTAAAAGACCTTCCAGTTCTTCCTACCTGAACTGAAATTCTGGCATGTCAAATAGTAAGAGTTTAAAAGTCAGTGAATATTATTGTGATGAGTTGACTTCAGCTGGATGCCAGACACCTCTCCCCCTCAAGTCACTCTCTCGCTCCCCCTGCTCCATAGGTCAGGGGCAGAAAATACGATGGCCAAGCTCATGGGTTGAGATAACGACAGTGTAATGAGAAAAACAAAGGCTTCATGCAGAAGCCAAGAAAATTAGGAAATGTATTCTCTACTTCCCATCAGTAGGTGATGTCCAGCCACTTCCTGTGAAGCAGGACCTCAGTATGTGTAGTGGTTGCTTTGGAAGACAAATGCCGTAACTCCCTGCCCCCTCCCACTGCTCTTTCTCTCAACTTTTATTGCTGAGCTTGGCACTACACAGTAGGGAATATCCCTTTGGTCAGTTGGGGTCAGCTCTCCAGCTGTGTTGTCTCTCAACCTTTGGCCCACCTCCACCCTCCTGTCCTTTGGTGGGGAAGGTTGGAGAGACAGCCTTGATGCTTTGCAAGCACTGCTCAGCAATAGCCAAAACACTGGTGTGTTACCAGTACCACTCTGTCCACAAATGCAAAGCACAGCTCCATATGGGCTGCTATAAGGAAAGTTAACTCCAACCCAGATAGTACAATTACAGAAATATATATTACCACTTTTTTTTTTTTTCACAAGTGGGCTTATATCCAATGAAATACCATGGATATTTGCAAACCTGAGTAAAAATTCCAAAGCAGGTTGCTTTCATCCGTTAAAATCTCAGCATTTGTTGAGATGGTACCTTAATGTACCCCTTGGTAAAGAGAAAGTGATGAAGTAAGCACTCAATACTTGCAATGTGGTTGTGAAACCCGAAGGAGAAGGTAAGTGTTTAAAGTACTGTTCTAAGTTAACCTGACTTGGACATCATGAACTCTGCACCTCCTTCAGTATTTCTGGCAGTTTCCATAGCAAATTTATTCTGACTAGGCTCATAAAACAGGTTAAGCTTTGCCTGTGCTCCATTATTGATACTGCATAACTTTCTTCAAGCTTTAGTAGGGATGATAAGCCCTAATGAAAAGAAGCCCGTTAATTAATACTGAACTGTCACAGATTCCTACAATTATGATCTGTGTTATTGCAAAGGGGTTTCTAATGAGAAAGTATTCTTTTAACGTGCTATCAGCTTAATCGTGTATTCCCAAGAAATATGTTTCCCAACATTGATAGATTTTAGACTCATTTATATATAGAAACCATACCCTTTTCTCTAAGTTACTTCTCATCATGTGAACAGCAATCTTCTGATATGAAACACTGCTAAGAATATAAATGAGAAATGTATTTGATGTCTGGCTTTTCCCACATCAAAAGAGCTGAAAAGCTCATGAAAAGAATATACTTATAAAAAATAAAATGCATTTATCAAAGGAAAGCACACTAGAAAACACAGAACTCCAACTGTAGAGCATGGAAAACCACGGTAGAGATAAACAAAGAGCTACTTATGAGCTGTCATTAGTGCTGGAGTGTGGGAGCATGGTGCAGCT